>CAKAOH010041414.1:0-28192 GCA_916701665.1 Sebastiscus tertius
GATGGTACGTTAAAGTTTAGTTGAGCAGTACTCAGAATAATGGATACAGGAAAATAATCAGTTGACCTGTTGTAACAAGGCCTCCATCCATCCATCCATCCATCGTTTGCTTGTTTGTTAACAGGTGAACGATGTGAACAGTCCAGGAATTGATTGGACCAATGAGAACGACCGGCTGCTGGTGTGCCAAGTGTGTATCAAGTTGGCTGACATCAACGGGCCGGCCAAAGTTCGTGACCTGCACCTCAAGTGGACAGAAGGCATCGTCAATGAGTTTTATGAGCAGGTACAGACTGCATGCTAATGCTGCGGAGTGTATTCAATTAACACAGAACATTTCATTCCATCTTTAGCTTCTGTATTATTTACTTAAAGGTTCTCTATACAATATCTAGAGTATTAATATAGCATCAAACAACTATTTGCTACGTAAAGATATAAAGGAGTAATGTCTACCTGAGCAGAGAATGAAGTTGCTCTGTGTGCGTTGCAATCTGAGCTTCTCAGTGCTTTGTTGACATTGCCGGGCCGGCCGTGCGTAACTTTTAGTGCATGTTAGTGCAAGTGAGCGTTCCCCACTGGCTAAATCACGGCCACTGTTCTGTACTGTCAGCAGCGTTTGCCATTGTTTTCACTTTTAGCGCTGTTGACACCGTTAGCTCACCGTCGCCATGTTGAGCGCCATGCGAAGGCAATAGAAACGCTCCAAATCTCGCATTTAGCATCTTAAGTAAAAAGTAATACCTAAAACAAGAATCTTTTGTTTTTATACCCTAAAGCAGGAACACTCCAGGAGCCAGTTAATAAACACATAACTGACATTTTGGACTTAGCCCGGACCAATGTGTGGGGGTCCGGGAGATCCTTCCCTGTGCACTCTCTTTTAATAAACAAATCTATGTTGATGCTTTTTTTTTATGGAACCTTATTTACATTCAAATTACAAAAGAAATTATGAATCAATTTAATTGCATTGTGAATTAGAAAATGGTCAGCCAAATCTTGCCCGCAGGTATCACCTACGGCCCAGTAACTGTGTGGTGTTACTTTAGAGCCTAAAGTGATCCCATTCCCACTGCAAACACCTTCAGAGAGGACTCATAATTGGCACATTAATATTAATTTATATAATATTAATAATCCACCCTTCGAACAATCCCACCCTAATCTAAACAGCAAGTTTACAAATACAATAAACAAGGACAAATATGAAAAAGGACCAAAACAAAAAGGAGAGATGAGAGATGTCTACATTAGTGACATCTATTAATCCCTCTGTAGTAAGTCCCAGAGATGCAAATTTATAAAAGATATAACAATAAAAGATGACATTTCATCTTAGTTCAGTTTAGTTCAGTTCAGTCTCTATTGTCCTGCATGGGAAATGTGGATTCCTGCATGATAAGACAAACAAATGAGAAGTTATTAGTTAGTAGTCAGGTAGAAAGCGTAACGCTCATAACGTTCTGTTCCTTTGTTTTTAATCTGCAGGGTGATGAGGAGGCTCGGTTGGGATTACCCATCAGCCCCTTCATGGACCGCTCCTCCCCGCAGCTGGCGAAGCTTCAGGAGTCCTTCATCACTCACATTGTAGGACCACTTTGTAACTCCTACGACGCCGCCGGCCTTCTTCCTGGCCACTGGATTAATGAAGCGGGATCAGATGAAGATGACGAGGAGGGGCAGGTGGACACAGACACAGATGAAGATGAGGATGAAGATGATGAACTAGATGACGAGCTGGCACCAAGTAAGACAGCTCATCAATACTGTGGAGTTTAAAACAGATTACAGTTGGCCGATCTAGATTTCCTGAAACATTTCTTTGTGTTTTCTTCGTTGCAGAAAGGAGGAAGAGCCGCCGCAGGTTGTTCTGTAGCATCATGCAGCACCTGACGGAGAACCACAAGGTGTGGAAGAAGACCATAGAAGAGGAGGAGAAGAGCAAAGAGCAGCAGCCCGACGGCCTCCTCCCCAGCCTGCCGGCCAGCCTGCCCACCTCCCCGTCAGATGACATCCAGGTCATCCAGGAGGAGGAGGAGGGAGAGGAGCGTCAGTAGCAGGGGGACGAAGGAAAGAACAGATACGCGTGAAGAAGAAGATGAAGAAGAAGAAGAAGAAGAAGAGGAGAGGCAGTACAAGGACATGAGTCCCTCAACCACCTGCCTTTCACAAACAGACATGAGAAACACACACAGACAGTTGACAAATGCACATAAAACACACTTTGCTCCCTCTCTCTCTCTCTCTCTCTCTCTCCCTCACACACACATATTGAAAGATTCACTGTGCAGACACTCAGATGCTTAAGCAGTCACATTGTTTTTTGGAGAAACAAAAAGGCCTTACTACTGTGAGCGGATCCTTGCTGCAACGGTGGGAGCCCAACTCCTATGCACTTTCACCCCGTGGAGAAAAAAAAAGCACCAGAACTGAGGAAGAGGAAAGGTGCAGAAGAAGAAGAAGAAGAAGAAGAAGAAGAAGAAGAGTGTGGAGGGACAGGGTCCAGCATTAACTTGCCCTCCATGGTGACCTGGCTGTGATGCTGCCTTGAATGCAAAGCGCTTACACGACCTCCCTTAGGTACAAAACAATTCCCGTCTATTTAAAAAACGAAAAAGGTAGAGGAGAAATAATGAAGCATCACGAAGCGATTGATACCCTTTACCAAAGCGAACAGTTCAAAACACGGAAAGACAAGAGACTGAGACTGTTTCAGCCTCAATGTCAGGTATATTTTTGAATTATATATATACATATATATATATCAAATGTGCCTGTCTGAACTTTTACTGAGTCCATATCGGCCCAGAGCCTCGGCTTGTGTAGTTCTCTCTCTCCTTGCTGGCGACACGAAACACTGTATCAGACTCAGTCACAGAGACATTATTGAAATGTTGACTGATTAATAGCATTATATCTGCATCATTTTTGATGCTTTTACTCATGTGTACCACCCGTCTTTTTTTTTTTCTTTTTTTTTCTTTAACTCTCCTAGCTTCATTTTGTTTGAGTGCGTGAATATTTTTGGAGGGAATGTGACAGAGAGAATGAGTAGGGAGAAAGAGAGCACATTTTTAATTATTATTAGTATGTAATTTGTGTGTATGTCTGTGTGTCCTTTCAGTAATGGTTTCTAATCAGTGAAATGTCCTCTGGCATTTTAACATGTTGAGATCAGGAGTGCTGTTTCAATGAATGGATTCTTCATTTTCCTTTCTTTTTTTTTTTGATTCTAAGTATTTTTTTAAAGGTTACTCAGGATTCACGCAAAGTTGAATAATTATTTTGCAAGAATTTATGTCATTAATATGAAATACACTTTAAAAAAAGTAAGAAAATTAAAAAATCTGGGTGACTGAAGTAGTTTGTAATCTCTTAATGAACAACTTGACTACAAACCAATTCCAGCAATTGATATCCTCCGTGACGGAGGAGCATACGGCATGTGCTGTCTCTTGGCCACTCATACACTGTTTGCATAACCTTTTTACAACCTCACTGGAGAAACGCTTATCTTGATTGTTAGCAGACTGCAAACGTCTCTCCTGCGGCAACACAATTTTGCAGTTCTATAACAGTATATTAGTTAATTTCTTTACTAAATTCACTCTGTTTTTAAGCAAACAGTACAATGTCTATTCATCTGTTTCAGTCAGCAGGCAAACACTGATGTTTAGACCAATTGAAAACTCACCCAACTCTCTTTTTCCTTATTTTTTTTGTTTTTTTTGTCACCAAACCCATAACTCGGCCAGTGTGTAAAGAAGGGATCCAGGGTTCGTTTCACTTTGGTTTTAAGAGGTTAAAAAACTACTAGTTCTCTATTTTTGTCTCTAAGAACTCTTGGCATTCCACTAGAATAAGACGTTTTATGAAAGGGAAGGCACAATTGTTGCCTATAGCTCCTTTATCACCTTATTAAGTCATAATAATCTCTGGAAAAAATGTTAAGTAAGCAGTGTAAATCAATATAGTACTATTTAAAGACAACAACAATAGATACAGGTGTGCACATTTTAATACCAAACAAGTGTTTAGCCGCTGTACAAAAGAGTATGTGCATATAAATATATATTTTTTAAATAATCAAATGAATGCATCTGTTTTCTACACGCAGCTGACATGTTGTACATTGAGATCCTGTAATTACCATTGTGTTTCCAGAGTTTTTATCTACTTCTACTTACAGGTGTGGAACTGTGGGGGTTTGGTGTTTTGATTTTTCACTTCCTCTCCCTGTTCTGCATCATAACCACTCTTGTATTCTTCATTATCTCTATCACTGTCGTCTCAGTCGACCCAACTCGTGCCAAACTTTACCTACAGAACAGTAGTTTGTGGGCTGTGATACGCTGATTGGCAAAACCTCTCTGGGCTCCAGTACTGTTCATGCAAGAGAAACACCTCGAGTCAAATATTCCACCGGGCTCGGAGTGGCAGTGACGGTGGCGAGAGTCAGAGTTGGACTCAGGTCAGAGCCATATACATTCTGACAACTCAGTTTTTTTCACATGGACCCATGCTGGATCATAAAGCCTCGGTAGCTCCCGACCCGACATGCTCCGGCTCATTAAGTTGTAAAGGTTTGTTGGCTTCTCACTGTGCAGTCTTTCAAACCACAGTGTCCTCCGATGATTGTGCCATAAACACATCTATGAATGGTTGTTACCCTTATGTAGCATCAATATACGTACGTTTGTCTAATGTAACCATTCACCCTTATCTACATTGTGGGGGCAACTGATTTTTGTTGTTATTTATAGCTGTCATAAAACACCATCCTTAAAGTATCAAAAGCTCTCATTGATTTTTATTGGTCTGAGTGTGTGTGTGTCCATGTGAACTTGCAGTATACTATATTTAACACTGCTTTCTTTTAGTGTCACAGGTGTTTTCACTTATAAGCCAGACAAGACCTCCTCTCTGGACAGTGACAGTATACAAACTGGGCTTGGTTGTTGCAACGATGAATTGATTAGTTGTCAACTCTTAAATTAATCACCAACTAAATTATTTTGATAATCAATTAATCGGTTTAAATATTTCTTTAAGAATAAAAAAGTCAAACATTCTCTGATTCCAGCTTCTTAAATGTGAATATTTTCTGGTTTCTTTACTCCTCTATGACAGTAAAAGAATATCTTTGAGTTGTGGACAAAACAAGACATTTGAGGATGTCATCTTGGGCTTTGGGAAACACTGATCGACATTTTTTCCCATTTTCTGACATTTCCTAGACCAAACAACTAATCGATTAATAGAGAAAATATTCAACAGATTAATCAACAATGAAAATAATCGTTAGTTGCAACCCTACTTGATTGACATCTCCCTCACTCCTGGTTGCAATTGATAGGGTGGGACAACCCTAACCCCTTGACATTTATATTAGGGCATGACTATACCCTGCATTGCTCCACCCAACTTCAAACTGAGCAGAGGTCTAATCAGCCATAGTAATAGAAAACACCTGTGTGGGTTTGCAGAGCCTTTAAAGTTAAGGTCAGCAATGCTGAGAAACCAGCAAGAGTACACTAGATTTTAAAAATTAGCGAACCGAAAAACCAGAGTCCAGTGTTGCCAATTCTTTTCCAATGAAAGTAGCAGCAGTAGCTTCAAAGGTGCCCAAATCTAGTAAGAAAGTCGCCAAGTTGGAAAAACTGAACATGAACTTAAAACACACTGTGAAAGGGTTAAAGTTGTAAAACAAAAACACGGACAACTCCCAGATCAGACAACGCCGTGGTAGCGACCTGTCAATCACAAGGTAGCTACGCTCTAAAGCATCCCCTGCTTTATGGTCTATTTGACTCTAAATGGGACCATAATTTACTAAATGAACATCTTGCTGTATTGAAGAAGACTTGAAACTAGTGATTGAGACCATACACTCATGTTTACAATGTTTACTGAGGTAATAAATCAAGTGAGAAGTAGGCTCATTTTCTCATAGACTTCTATACAATCAGACTTCTTTTTGCAACCAGAGGAGTCGCCCCCTGCTGGCTATTAGAAATAATGCAAGTTTAAGACACATTGGCTTCACTTTTCAGACCCAGAGGTTGCCCACTGAAAACAACTCCAAATTGATGCTAATGTTTTCTGTGTATGCTCAATTTGTGAATAAACCACCGTTTGTTAGCACCATAAGAAAATAATAACATAATGTATTGAATTCCCAAAGCATTTCTCCACGGGGAGCAGAACAGTGCTTAGGGGTAAGACGTAACGCAGGGGTGACGCTGCTGCTTTTCACCTTCAACACAGTTTACAAAAACTACTGATTATGTTGGGTGTCCTGAAACATGGACTCAATAGGCTGTATCCTTTTGAAATGATTATAATGTATTACATTTATTGAATGAGGTCTAATATGTGGTTATGTGGACACACATACTGTAAGTAATAAATATGAGATCTTTGTAGATTTCAGAGATCGATTTTTAGCAATTTAGCAGCAGCTAAAAGATGACAGGGCAAGTTTTAAATAGCTTAAGAAAGACTTTATGAATACACAAAAAAAACTTATACCACCAGTATTGCAAAAAAGGACAAACAAATGTTAACCTCAAACATAAATGCAGTGCTTTGTTAGCACTGATAAGCACCATTTAGCAGAAACCAGTGTTGCATAGTCAGTTTCTAGAAATCCACCAGGGTTGCATTTGCCTTCTAAGAGACACATTTTCCAGGGAGCTCTATCCCTGGAGGAGGGGTCACACTCAGTCCAGGTGATGTCAATCTTGGCCCACGTCCAGCTACAACACAGTGTTCAGAACTTTCTTGGAAAGTTCAATTTCACCCCACACGTACAAATCAGTGGTGTCATCTGTCTGACCCAAAGCTGTCCTGAGGAGACAGGGCTATGAACCATCATAGATGTACTTACTATCAATCATTGACATATACCTAACCCGTTGCTTGCCACACCAAGGTTCATAGACATTTCATTTTCTGTGCGCAGAGCAACTTTGAGCTACAGAGAACTAAATCAATAGCACACAAATGTTCCCAGAATGTCCTTTCAGCACCGAGTCTTGTCGCCTAAAGTATTGTGCAAACATAGCATATTGCTCAGTGTAGGAATTCAATAGTAATTGAATAAGCTTGATCACATGTTCATATGTAGAGAGCGACTTTTGTCACTGAAAGTCCTTTGGAAAAACTGTGACGCACTGGAACTGGACGCTACAATCCAGCGCGATACAGTTTTTATGCACCTGCATCATGTGGTTGCATTGCTGTGCAAAATAGTAAAAATTCTGGCTTGAACAGTCGAACAAGCTGTAATAACTTCCTGCTGGCCTACTTGTGATAAGGAGGGCCTCCAGAGCAGGGACTTTTCTGCTGCCTGCGGACAGCACAGATGGAGTAGGGCTTGGGCTGTAAAGTCATGCCCAGTTTGGGAGTGACTGTGGGAACGGTTCCTGGAGGGAACTGAAGATGAAACCTCTGCAGTAAAGTGGTGAAAAAGAGGAACATCTCCATCCTGGCCAGCTGTTCGCCCAGACAGCAACGCCTCCCTGAAAAAAAGAAAATTCTTTAATTTAGACTTTCTCATACACACACACAGGAACAACATCTGGACAATTCATTCAAGTTCACAGACATTGGGGAACACAAACACTACATATGAGGAAAAAATGGGTTTAACTGAGGATTGTGGATGCTCGTATTCATGTTCTATGGGAATGTCATGTGATAAAGACTATAATGAGAACAGGGACCCACGCTGCCCAAGCTGCAAAACTCTTGCGAGACGGTTGAGGTTAGGCGTTGACCTCAAATGTTAAAGCTTGACATCCAGAGCATTAAAATAGCATCAAACAACTATTGTCTATGTAAAGATATAGTGGAGTAATGTCTACCTGAGCAGAGAATGAAGTCTCCATCTTCCCCCAGGTAAACACTGTTATCTCTGTCAGCAGCTTTGTTTTCACTGTTAGCGCGATTAGCACCATTAGCTTCAAGCCGCCGGCTCAGTCGTCACCATTTTAAGAGCCGAGGGGAGGCAATAGAAACGCTTCCAATCTCGCATTTAGCACCTTTAAGGTTAGGCATTGACCCTGAATGGTGAAGGTTAGGACAGGTCGTCAGGCAGCGAGACTCACAAGAGTTTTTGCACATTTTCGCAACTTGTGGGTTACCTTCTAGACACAACCATCGTAAATGTATGCTACAGCTGAAGCAAACACATTTATCATTTCATTTCTACAGACATTTGTTTTGAATTTTGGGGATTTTATGGATGCTATCAATGATATGGCCAATGAACTGTGATCAAAACAGACTATATGGAAAATTCCTGTCTCAACAAAAAGGACATTTGTGTTTATTTTTTTTATTTCTTGTAATGCAAAGGCGGGTTTGGATTTTATGTAAATGTAATGTCGGTATGCATACATGATACATGCAGTCTTATTTTTCTATTTAATTTGAGAGGGAAGTAGATTGCACTGAGAAAAATTAAGCTGAAGACAAATTCAGTGTATATAAGACCTTATCTCTGTCGACGCACATTCATGTGTGTTGGTTGAGTTTTATGATTTTGTTGATGGCTTGGCAGCATCTGATTCTGGGGTCACCGCTGACCAGGGACATTCTGTAATTACCTGCCAGTTTCACTGATCTAAGAATCAAAAGCAATTGAGGAAATATATTGTCTTGTTAATGACCCACAATCTTTTTTATGAGGAGTGTTGGAATTTAAATAGACTGACCCATGGAGAATGGCAGGAAGGCCTCACGCCTCACAAAGTTGCCGTTGCTGTCCAGAAACCTCTGTGGTGAGAAAGCGCCTGGATCGTTCCAGTACTTCTCGTCAAAGTGCACTGAGTAGAGGTTGGTGATCACCATGGTGCCTTTGGGAATTGTGTACCCGTTGACTTTTGCATCCTGGGAGGTGGCACGGAAAATACCAAGCGGGACGATGTTGCAGAAGCGAAGGACCTCGTGCAGAACGGCTTCCACATAGGGCATCTTCTGTTTGTCCTCCAAAGTGGGGGCCCTCCCATTGGCCAGCACGCTGTCGATCTCTTTGTGCACCCTCTCTTTGCAGGGAAAAAACAGACACTATCAGGCATTTATTCATTACATAAACATCATATTTATAGCAGCCTACAAACAGATGTTCATAATATCTCTCTTGGGGTGAAATATTCTACTTTTGGGGATGATGCTCCCACTATAACTAACCTTGTATGTTGGGGTAGAGGGCCATGTACAGCATGGCCCAGCGCAGGGTGTTAGTCGTGGTCTCTGTGCCGGCAATAATGAGCTCGCCCACTGAATAGATGAGGTTCTCATAGGAAAAAGAGGAGCTGGGTTCCTCCGCGTTCTGCTCCAACTCATCCAAATAGGCATCAACATAGTGGCGAGGTGCATGTGGCACCCTGCCCTGTGAGAAGCCCTTTATAGTCTGCAGCAAGAAGTCGTACACCTCGGCAGCATTGCGGAACAGCTTCTGGTGTTTTCCAAAGGGCACGTACTCGATCCAAGGGAAGGCGTTGTAGAGGAGGGCCCAGCCGCTCACCGCCAGCTCCACGTTCTCGCTGAATATCTCGATCATGTGCTGGAAGTTGCGGTCGTCATAGGTGAACCGCTGTCCAAAGATGATCAGGTTGGTGATGTTGGACACGGCATTGGTCACCAGGTGTTTGGGGTTGAAGGGCTTTCCCTTGTGTTCGTCGATGGCGTCAACAAAAAACATGCACTCCTCCGAGATCTTCCTCTCAAACGTTCTCTGGCCGCTGCCGAAGTAACGGAAAGAGTTGCAAGCCAGTTTACGATGTTCAATCCAGCCTTTGCCGTATTTACAATTGAGAAGCCCTTCGGAAGGTGGAGAAAAAAAGTAAAATGGATCATTTATCATGTCAACTGCAATTATTCAGATACTGTTGCATATAGGAAATAGTTATAACATTATCTTACCACCCATTTTGGTCATTTTCTTGAATAAAGGCAGTGATGGGCGATCAGCAAACACCTCGCTTTGATGGTATAGGCATTCCTTCACACAGTCATATCCAGTTAACACCACCGTCAAGATGCCTCCCAGGTCAAGACTGAAAATCTAAAAAGTACACATTGCAACATGAGCACTGTACTTTTGTTCTTTGCACACATTTCTATACAAATACATGGAATGTGAGATTTATACCACAATTGTAGGCATGTTGCAACGTTTTGCTTGTGTCTGCTCTTTGGCACTAAAGGGTCAAAACTGGGTTTTCATGAGCCAGAAAACTGAGGATGAATTAACCCCCTGAGACCTGTGACTCCCGACCGACTTCACTGTCTTTCAGAGGTTGTAACAGGTTCAGTTTTCCAGAACAGAAGTGCTCGCCATCCAATCACAGAAAAATGCAATTCTTGCAGAAATCTCCAAATGTCAAACGTTTTTAATACAAAATCACAGCATGGCTTTTATCTATGGTGTTCCTCAAGGTCTTTCTGATTTACGACTAGAACAACTTGACACACAGTGCTGAGCTGTGCATCTCAAATTAATCTTCAGGTTTCCAGCTTTCAGATGATGTACACCACCTCTTTATATGTGACATCTACTGCTGACCCACTATCTCCCTCCCCTGTACCCCCTAAAAACAACAAAAAGGGATCTATTGTGGGTCTCAGAGGGTTAAACTTCCCTGCTATATAACAGGACAGTGAGTGAATGAAACAGACTCTATGACTTCTTTTTAAGGTTATCTCTCCATTTACAGAGCTATCCTGCTCTGCACCTAAATAATGTTGAAAGGGACTATTTGTAACTTTCAGAATTGCTAGTTAACAGCGACACCTGTGGCCGTGAAGTCAACGAAAGTCAGCGTCGGGCTCGCGCTTGCTCGCTCTAAATAGACATGAACGAGCGTCGCTCACAACAGTGAGGCGACACACGTCAGCTAAAACCACAATATCACTCTATATTTCAGCTGCTTGGCAGTAATGTTAGCTGACCAGACGAAGGTCTCTCCATGAATCACTGCTGATCCTAGTGTTGTCTTTTCCTGCTGGCTGAAGCAGGAAGAGAAACGTTATTGTCTACGAGCGTGCCCACAGGGAGACACCGGCACCCGGTCGGAGATGGTAACGTTTCTCTTCTCGCTTCAGCCCCGTTGATAACGTCTCTCGGTGCGGAGCCCCGTCACTTCACAAGACACGGAAAACCTCTGTTGGTCTGGAGGAGCTGCAGCATTTATTTCTGCACAAACGTCCACTGTACATTCACTAGATATTCTCAGAGCTAAACTAACTCTTCTGCAGCGTGTAGTGAGCGCGCGTTCACGTCTAGAGGTGGAGCGAGACAGCGAGGACGCGCGCGCGGTGTGTGAGTAAAGACAAGCAGGCAGATTGCCCGGTACATTTATACGCTTAAAAAGTTACAAACAGTCCCTTTAACTTTGAAACCCCCAAAATGAAATCTTTGTCCTTACATTTTTACAATTTTTTTTTTTGGGGGGGAGGAGACTTTAATTTTTGGGAGCCCCTCGTTTTGCAATTTATTCTCCTCCAAATGCTCCAGACAGAAAATGTTTGGGCGAGTCTCTTTTGTTCTTTTCAGGACTGGTTCTCAATGCATGTGCATGTGCATGTGCATGTGTGTGTGTGTGTGTGTGTGTGTGTGTGGTATGAGGTCATGCACTGCTGCACAGTTTTGCAGAGTTAAAACAAGCCCTGCAGCAGTCATAAAAACGCGCTTTCCGAGTCATCATTACCTGTCCATGAACTTCACTCTGCTTCTTGAGGAAGACGTGCGGCTCGGTGGCCAGAGACATGATGTTTCCTATGACAGGGATAGGAGATGGACCAGGAGGAAAGCCCGGAGGTCTTCTCTGCTTGACGAGCTGTCGGACCAGCAGGAAAGCGAGGAGGACGACGGCCAAACAGCCCACACCGAGCAGAGCCTGCGCACAGGACACCGGCACCAGCACAGACTGCGATGTGATAGAAACCATCTTCAAAAAGTCTCTCTCTTCCACTGCTGGACTAGACTAGACCTCTGCTCACTTCGGCTTCTCCTCAGAGGAACTGAACCTCATATGTATCATCTTGCACATTTTTCTATCCCCCCGCCTCTAAGCTCGAAGATTGGCCAGAAAGAGTCAGAGTCAACTGTGGGTGAACTTTGTTCTGCTCTTGATCAATAACCCGGATCATTTTTTTTTTTGGTGGTTAAATGTTGAGTTTTTTGGACAGCTTGTGTTGAACCTCCAGAGGGGGGCAACAAAAAAATCACAAAGTCACACTTTGCACTTCATCAAAGTTGTAAAAAAAAGCCATGTAAGTTGTAAAAAGATTTTCTATTTGATGTATAAATAACACTTAACAAAAGCAGTAGGCTAACTGACATGAGACAATTATGTAAGTATGATTTTAATATATCGTAATAGTCTATAGTAGGGGAGGCTGGGCTGGATTGAAGCGATGGGCACAGAGCCATCCATTGTTTCATGGAAACCACAGACACAAAAATGCACACCCAGTCTGGATGGAAGCAGCTTTCCCAGTAGGGAGGTTCATGAAATATGCTGCAGCACATTTCAGATAAAAAACAGGTTTTTGGGGGAATTTGCAGTGAATGCTGCAGCTTCTTGGGTCCTAAAAAAGAACAAAGATGATAGTTAAAAAGTAAAAATAGATAATTATGTTAGAGAACTCCAATGTGAGGTTCAACTGTTTAAGCAACAGACATGCAATGACAAAGACAAAAAGAAGATGCTTAGTCAAAGTACATATAATTTGTAAGAAATCAATGCTATTTTTTACTGGATGGAATTAAAATGAAATAGATTAATTGTTCTGATTAATTTATCTGTCAGTCTTTATAACGGTTCAAAACATTTTGTGTTTGTATATTGCTCATTATGTATTTTACAATATATTGCTCATTTGGGCAACTTCATGGATTCATGATATACAGGCCACTTTATCTTAAAGCTTGGGTTGGTAATGTTCTTCAGAAAAAATATTTTCTTATATTTCCTGAAGTTCTCTTTACATCCCGACAGTGATCGATAAATTAAATGCTCTGACAAAAAAAACAGAAAATAATCTGTGGCTGTCGCAGGATTGTAATAAACCCGTCAAATAATTTAATTTGGCGAAAACACCGATGTTTTTGCGTCGGCCACCATACTGTAGTTCTCCTACACCAGGCACACTGAAGTGCCAAAGGGGCCGGACATTTACGGTTTCTATCTGATCTGCAAAACTAGAAATTTAATTTGAACACAATACACCCATTGAATCTTAGTAGATTATTGTTTTAATAAACACAATGCTGCATTTAACATCTCTGTTATTCAGTTTTCTAAATCCCCACTGCTTAAAGGTTTTAAATTTGACATTCAGAGCATTAATATAGCATCAAACAACTATTTGCTCTGTAAAGATATAGTGGAGTAATGTCTACCTGAGCAGAGAATGAATTCGCTCTCCCTCTCTCTGTGTGTGTTGTAATCCAAGTTTCTCCGCGTTTTGAAACGTAGGCGTCTTCACGGAAGCGTAGCACCCCCCTTTGTTATAAATTGGTTGGTTATGTTAGCAGGTTATTTATATGAAAACACAATGATATTGCTTTTAACAGTCCATAACAGCGACAATAGCGTGAGTGGTAACATTGATGAACAGGAATAAACTCTCTTTATTATTATTATTATTGTCAATAATAATAATAATAATAATAATAATAATAATAATAATAATAAAATTAATAATAATTAATAATTTGAAAGTACTTTTTTATTTTTATAAAAGACCAAAGGGCCAGTTTGAGGTCGTTGAAGGGCCACGGGCCACCATCTTTATAGGCCTGTCCTACATGCTTGGCACACAGGAGAAGTTTCAGTTGGTTGTAATCTGCAACCTCACCGCTAGATGCCGCCAGATCCTACACACTGCACCTTTAAACATTGTGTTATCACTTGACACCAGTTTCAATTCCTTATGTAAATGTTTCTAATCCTGCCCAGCTTCAATTCATGTGAACAAACTTTTTTTTAACAAAATGTGGAAACTGAGTGAAACACTTTTTTTATCACGGAATCCCACATCAACCACAATATGACATAAGGTACTCACAGAAATCATAACTGTTTCTTTAAAAAAGCGTCTTTTTGTTTGTCAACATTGAATTCATTGACGTAAATGGTGAGTAAGCATTTTCTTTTTTTGTGTAACCCTTTTTGTTTTGAAAGAAATAAACTTTGCCCCAGTAAGCTGCTGCTGTCTCCTTCCCTTAAACACGTTAAAGGTTAGGTCATGCACTACGTTCAGAGGTCAAAGGTTAAGGCAGGCACCACATTCCAGACATGCATTAGTTGTCTGAGATTTTTCAAGCTTGTTGACTAAAACCTGAACGCATCCAGACAGCGCAGGACTTTGCATGGATGTTCTAAAAATGGATATTGATTTTTAATATATATATATATATATATATATATATATAAATATATATATATATATATATACACACATACAGTATAAACATACGTTCAAGACTGTACGACAGAGGTTGCTTTTTGGCTACACATTTTTTCTATATGGTCTGTAGTGGAAGTCAGGAACAGATAGAACTTGCAAGGGTTAACCCAGGTAAATATCATCTCATTAATTGGGTTTTAAACTATAAACTATTTGCACTTTTGTAGCACCGTGCTCTCCACTTTGCTGTGTGATCAGTTCATCATGACTGGCTCCTCATTAGACGTGAAGTTGTTTATCCAGCCGTTCCTTCCTGCTGAGGCAGCTGGTATGCTTTTTTTCTTCGATGCCTCAAATGGCCTCTACAGACCTCTCCCAATCATTCAGATTTGTTAGGGCTACCTAATGAGGACATTCTTGCAAATTACTTCTTTGCTTCCTGCCAGCTCCAGAGACTCAAAAGCTATTCTGGAAGCGTTAAACACATCTGTCAAATTTAATCAAATAAACATGTTCTCACTATTGCATTATCTTGTTAGTAGTTGGATTAATCAAAACACCAGCGACAAGTATCCAGGTGGTCAACGTCTAACATATTTTGTAACGGCATGGATTCAGAAAAAAACAGAACCACAGTTATTTAAAAAATATTTGACATAATCTCGACTGCTATGACTAGGCAATATAAAGGATGAGTTTAAAATATTTTGTAACATTTGATCTGGAAATCGACAGAGAACAAGATAAATTTATTATTGAGAATATTTGAACCAGTTTAAACAGCCTTATAATAATATTGATATACAATACAATACAACTTTATTGTCAGTTTGCACTGAAATTAATTTTGCATCCATAGGCAACTCAATTTGAGAAAAAGTACACATACAATAGACATACTGTTACCATAAACAAACAGACAAGTAAGACCCATCAGGCAAAAACCAAAACACATCACAATTAACCATACACATAACACATTAAAACTTGTATTCTTTCTAACAGCCAGCAGGGGGCGACTCCTCTGGTTGTAAAAAGAAGTCTGATTGTATAGAAGTCTATGAGAAAATGAGCCTACTTCTCACTTGATTTATTACCTCAGTGAACATTGTAAACATGAGTTTATGGTCTCAATCGCTAGTTTCAAGTCTTCTTCAATACAGCATGATGTTCATTTAGTAAATTATGGTCCCATTTAGAGTCTAATAGACCATAAAGCAGGGGATGCTTTATGGTGTGGCTACGTTGTGATTGACAGGTCGTTACCACGGAGTTGTCCATGTTTACATCTTACAACTTTAACCCTTCCAAAGTGTGTTTTCAGTTCATGAAAGTTCATTTTAAACTTTTTGGTCGCCTAAAAATGTCTTGTTCAGCATTCGGTTGTATTTAGCTCCACCTTCTCGTGTCACTTCTGGTTGCAAAAAAAACAAGATGACGACGGCCAAAATGCAGAACTTGAGGCTTCAAAACAGCAGTCCACAAACCAATGGGTGACGTCACGGTGACTAAATTCGCTTCTTATATATATATATATAGTCTTCTCATGCCCTTGGGTAGGAAGAGGCAATATGCATTGATATATACATAATTATAGTAGTGATGTCACCAGGGGGTAACTTTGATTGGGCTTGAGACTTTTTAACAGTAAACCTGAATTTCAAACTGGAGTTGGGAGGTTTAACAGACCAGGAGCTGCAGCACCTCGCCGGGAAAAGGGAAATTGGGGCTCACATAGAGTATACATACTGTCATATAGCCCATCCTGGGGTCATTTTATTCCTGCTGTCCTGATCAGTGTATGGGATTTAATGCAGTTAGTGTAAGTGTGGTAGAACAGCATCAGTCTTTACATTATAAGGCCATTTGAAGAGTGTTCTTCCTGTTTTGCTATACTGTGGGGCATGTTTCTTTGGGTGGGTCCCTTGACTATTGTGATTCCACAGTAAATTATTTACCATCCGGATGACTGGAAGAATCAAGTGCATGGGGAAAATTTAATTACTGACCATCCTTGGTAATTCTAATGCTGGCCTATTTTTTCCAACAACATAATGACAGTGGCAGGAGGATCAAGAGGTCTTGTAATCCCTCTGCAACTACCGGCCAGGTGTTTAAATGTTAGGTTAGGTTTGGTCAGCTTTCTAATGGAGAGCAGCAGGTGGACCTCACTTTGCTAATGGATACTTCACCTCATGTTTGTAATTTCCATGAGCCTCAATGTTCGTTTTCTGTTCATTTTGAAGGCACAGAAACCGATCTGTAATCTGTTTTCAGGCACTTTACTTCCATTATAGATTGTCCACACAGTTGCTGTTTGTTCTCATCATTGCAGAAGAACACTTCACACATATATTTCATTAGTCAGTTGCGTAGGAGAGGCACAAGAAGATAAAAAGTTTCAAAAATCTGGCAGACTGATGACAGTCTAGAACAGAAACGTCACAAATAAATGTATTACTGCAAGTTAGACAGTGTGCAGAAGTCTGTTTGCAACTGTTTGTTCTCATCACTGTATTGATTTTTAACGCTATGTGGTGAAGCCAAAGATAATTATCCACAATGTGGACAATAAAGTTTCTCACTTTTCAGTTCACTGCTTTCTCCATTCTGACAGTTCCAGTGTAGGTTCAGAGGTCATCCAGCCAACAACACCACCCTATGACAATTAGTTTATTTTCACACTTAACTTTAACACTTAAAAGCTTGCTGCCTAGAGGGCGCTGTTGAAAAATGTTGGTATGGAAATTTTCAGAATTGGGGTCAGAGGTCATCTTCGGGGTCATTTCAGGAATAAGACACTTGACCTTGACGTGAGAGGACTTTTAGTGTTTTTCATGTCAAAATGTAAATATTCAGCTCTTCTGTGTTTCTCTTCTAGGCTTTTACACAGTGGGAATAAAATAAAACAATTGTTACAATTAAAAATTATGAAGGGAGAACTATAGTTTAGCTCTAGTTTTTGCTTAGCTAGGCTACAATATGTGGTTGTTAGCTTAGCCGCTAAAAAAAACCCCAGTTGGGGATGCTTGTCACATTCTCTTCAGGGTTGGTTGTCACATGTAACTGATTGTGAGTGACTGACATAAGGATGAGTTGAGTATTATTATATAAGGATGCACTTATAAGAATGATATTTCCTGTTTATGTTCTCTCAATGTAGGAGATGTTTTAGGTTGTTGCATGTCAATGAAATTAAACTTCTTAAATTCATTGAAATGACAACAAACACAAGGCTTTCATCCAGGAGGCCGCTGTTCGTGTCCCACGTTCACAACGTTCAGTGTCATTTTCACTGTACAAATGTATCAATTTTAAGCCCAACTGTGTTTTTTTCCCTAAACCTAACTAAGTGGTTTTGTTGCATTTCCCAACATTAAGTATGTGTTTATTATGAGGGAAAAGTGACGCAGAGAGGTCTGACAAAGCAGCAGTATGTGACGAGGTGGGATGAGAACGTGTTGGGATGGTTATCACAAGTACACAAGACATATTTGATAATCTATATCTTTTGAACAGAATAGGCTTAAGGAGAGTAAGGTCACTCCATTCCTACCTGACACGTTAGGCTTCCATTACACATTGAAAGGGAATCTATTAATGGTACAGTTTTTGAGGGATAAAATGAAAGTAAAAAGTGTGATGACCAACCCTGTTCTCCCCTATCGTGCAAATGGAGTCACATTGCCATTTCCATCAGTTTTATGGTTCCAAATGAATTTGTTGTGCTTAGGTGAGTCTAGTGGTCATGCTGAGGTATTCATGCAGATCAGGTAGGACAGTGTTATTTTAGTACTCATTTTTGTGTAAAACCGTCTCTGCCTGTTTAGACTGCTCCCTTCCCAACACAAATGTAAACTCTTAAGTTTCATAAAAAAGAGGCTTTTATCTCCTAATATAAATTCTCTGGGTTCCTCTTCCTCTCTTTCATTTCATGCTTGGACAAAGAGCATTTCTCCTTACCAAAAATAAGTTTATTTAAGTGTGCTATCAGTATACTTCTTTTAAACTTAAAATAAAAAAGTATACTTTCAATTTACTTTTTATGTACCTATCAGAGATATACTTAACAAAAGTATACATAAATATACTTGGCTCATACTGACAAGTGTACAGAAAAGTCTAAGTAGGCTTGGCTTATACTGACAAGTATACAGAAAAATCAAAGTATACTTGGCTTATATTGACTAGTATACAGAAAAGTCTAAGTATACTTAGCTTATAGGCTTACTTGTACTTAATCTTTGATCGAGATATACTTAAGAAAAGTATAATGAAGTATTATCGCCTTATAGGCCTATAGAAAAGTATACTTGACTTGTAGTTGTGCTTACTTTTTGATAGAGGAGCCTATTAAAGTTTGTGAGCTTATTTCTAGCTGACGTAGTAATTGCTCATAATGTCAAGACTTATTCAAGGTCCCCTCTGCGAGTGCTGATGGCCTCTGTTCAGCTCTGTTCAGAGCACCGATGTACATTTCACCTCGCAATGATCCATTTATACGCTCCAATGTCGACAATCCTTATATGCTAACTTTAATATTTAATACATAACTGTGGATCATTCCAGCTGATTATCAACCCTTGCTGCCTATTTGAATAACGCAAGGTGTCGATATGAGAGAGCTTTGAAGGAAATATTCTCTGGGGCTTTTTTATTCCCAGCCAAGAGCTTCTCTTTGGGAGAAGACACATTCACAGTGACTCAGCTGAGACTGTCACTGATGAGCAACTGTGCTGAGCATTGAACACTGCCCTCTCTGTCATGAATGCTCTCCTGTGTCGCAATTAATTTTCCAGGCCAATTCGTGCCCAACATTAGGGAATGTGAACTGTGTGAGATAATTGCATTCTTGACAATACGCTTTTCCCCTTGGAATGTAATTTCTCTGCCTCGACTCCTGTCCCTGGTCAGAGCCAGCAGTGGTGAACCGAGGCCTGCAATGGGAGCATCTTGAGTGCAAAACAGTGTGGAGAGTATTTACTTTTACACTGACTAATGTAAGGTGGCTCTTGACTTGTTAAAGGTGGCATTTGTCATGGAGGAAGAGACATCCTTCTTGTTCTTGACTTAGAGAGATGGTTCACATGACTTGATCATTTTTGAAGAGTTTGCAAACAATAAGATTGTTTGAGCACTGACATTTAAATGATCTGTAATATACACATGATTTTCTATCTTCACATACTGTATGTGCTCTGCTGGGTTGACTTTGCATGAGAAGCTGCAGATTAACTAAAAGATAAATGCATGAACTTCAAATTTCTTGGCAAGATACTCAAATGAGATCAAGAATCATTGTGTGTGTAGTTGGACCCCCTTGCTCTAAAGTCTTTAAGTCCTCCATGTGGAGCTGTTGGAGACTAATTTAGTGCTTCTGGTCTCGAGCCTGCAGGTCTGCTCAATAGCACTAAAAGGCTCATCCACACTAATGAGTTTCCTTGTGACGCAAAAACTGACTGGGAGTCAGGGTGCGTTATGACACATCATCCAATATTGTTACATAAGGGGAATTACAAGATGGCCAGAGACCAACAGCCCAGTAATTAGCTCAGAGAAACCGGATGGATGGACGCTGCTGAATTCTGTGGGAGGGTTGAGTTTATCCATGGAGAGCTCACTGTGACGCTATTCTTATACAAGAAAGGCATTATTTTATCCAACCGTGTGTAAATTATGAAAAGGAGCAAGATCCAAACTGTTCTCTGGGTTAAAGCTAGAGCTGCTAATCTTCTTCAAAAACATTTTTTGTTATATTTGTTGAAATTCTCATTAAATCCCGACATCAATCAATAAATCAAATGTTCTGACAAAAAAGAGAAAGAATTCCAGTGTCTGTGGCCGTCGCAGGACTCTAATTAACCCATCCAATCATTACATTCAGCCCCAATGTAATGATTGTGCCGGCCTACCTGCCTGCCTGCCAGCTTGACAGTTGTGACTACTAACAATAGCCATGTTCATTGTTTACGTTCATAATGATCATTTTGGGGGAGTGTCTTTGGAGGGAGGCCTGAAGGGACGGACTGTCAGTGTTGCCGACTTGCCGACTTTCTCTCTAGATTTAGGGACTTTTGGAGCTACTGCTGATAGCTACTTTCATTGGAAAAGAGTTGGCAACACTGGGCTTGGTTTTTCAGTTGGATACATTTTAAATACTCTTACTCTTGCAAGTTTCTAAAGATTACCAACCCCAGCTTTAAGTCAGAAATAGGATCTGTTGCAGAGACAGAGGAAGATAAAATCTACTTTGTACTCTGTGCTTCAGAAATTGACACCAAGGTTCAATGATGTTTAGATCTAATGACAAGTTGGAGACAAATTACTTTACTTTGGTATTTACAGACACACTTCTAAAGTGTCTATGGGGTAATATTATATTGAAACATGTCAGCACGATACAACTGGACCTGTAAATTCTTGAACTGTTAGATGGCATCCTGATGAACATATGAGCCATGCGCTTGGCCTTTGACCCTGTTCCCCCGCCACACTAAAAATGCAACTTGAGTGAGTGACTGCAAAAAAAAAGACATGTTTTTTATTTTCTTCTTTAATTTTACACATTGCTATCCAGTACTATGTAATGAAATATGAATCACTTGTGGACATTCACTGTCTTTGTAAATGTGATGAAATCTTGTGGTATTTCCATTTTTCCACCTCTTAGCCCTGTTCATCTTACTCATTTAAAAACAAAATGGCACAAGATTAAAAATCATATTGACATATTTTAATAACAGAAGCACTGGTAAATTATGTTTAAATTCTCTGACCATTATGATTATACACCCTGTAATGTGGATTTACAGTAGGTGGTTCCACATGCACATACCATCTCAACAACATGAGACACTGACTATGACGGTGAGATGGTTCTTTCACCCGCTTAAAGAACTGATTCAAATACCTGGCAGCTTTTTTTGTGAATTAAACACACTGATGTCATTTGCGTACAAGCTCTTTTATTGGCTTACTGTGAGTGACGTGGGACATCTGATTGGCCAGCAGTTTGAGGTAAAACATTTGACTGGCCAATAGACTATGATCAAGTGCTCGCTCACTTCATACAGAAACCCATGGGGAACATATATAAAACCCTGCACTGTGGGGAGTGTTCAGCACATCCACAAGTGAGATTCAATTCTTCATTACCAGAACATCTATTATCTCACGGTGAGTATAGATTAAAGACCTGCATTTTTTAGTTGATTTTGTAAATGATGCTGTCACTGTTAGATATCAGATGATGTGTTTTTTGAGTATAGACTAGATAGCCACCTATACTGGTGGATACTGGTTGCTAACAGAAGGGAGATGCAGCTTTGCTGGTTTGATGACGTTATACTATCTATGGGTGGCTGCAGTTAATTCCGCTAATGGACAGAGCTGCTGTTATAGTTGCTGGCAAAGCTTCCAATGTCAGTATATCACCAATAACTCTTCTTGTCTCTGCAAGTTCAGCGGCTCTAACAGCGAGGGAGTGTAAGAGACAGACAGAGAGAGAAGATTCATATAGCTTGTGAATGCATTCAGTTGATGAGAAAGTCTGTACAACAAAAAAAAAACATATTTAATGGCATTTAATGTTCAGATCACACAAAATCATTGATACAACTTTTCCTTATAACAATTTTCATTACCTCGTTTGTAATTGTATGTATTTTCCACAGGGAATCATGATAATGCTGAAACTCTGGACTCTCCTTGTTGCCTACACGCTGATCATTTGTCAGATATACGTCTCACAGGCAGCTCCATCCAGGTGAGAATATTCATAAAAGTATAAAATATATTGACCTTGTAAAAACATTGTGGTTGTGTCTGACACTTTTGATGTGTTTAAGATTATTGCTGCAGAAGACTTTTTCTTGTTTACCATAACTAATCAAATATATTTGATTTTAAACTTAATTTCCTCAAAATCCCAAGATCAGATAGATATAAAAATGCCATAAGGTTCCTGTTAGCTTTTCAAAGGAACAATTACATCAGATTACATACAGTTTGCATTGCACCCCTTACTGTTGTATTAGTCTGGTCAAGTTAAAACATTTTTTAAACCAACGTTGTGGCAGAACCAGCCAATCAATCAATTAATCTAATGTGTATTTTCCAGAACTAGTAAGGAGTCTATGTCAGATGGAGTCACACTATCGAACGATGATGCCCAACTGTTACTCAGAGCTATCAAGGGGTTCATGCAGATAACTTCAGATGAGCAAGACCAGCAAACAGCTGATGGAAACAGGTATGGCTTTTAATAATTTTAGGTATCATTGAATTATGGTTAATCCTGATTATAATAAAGTTGAAGTACTATATAGGGTGTGGTATCTATCTATCTATCTATCTATCTATCTATCTATCTATCTATCTATCTATCTATCTATCTATCTATCTATCTATCTATCTATCTATCTATCCATTTCAGTTAAGCAAAAATATAACACACTTTTGTTTACAAGCCCGACAGCTCCAACTTGTTGGTGTTTATTACTGTAATTATCAAGGTATATAGTGAAATTCATGCAAATTTACTCTCTGTCATAATCCCTTAATGCATGGACTGTAGTAAGTCATTCATTCATCCATTCATTCAGTAATATGGTAGACAATTTGCCTGAAAGACAGTGTCCTTGGTCAGAAAACTGAAGGGAGCATGATATCAAAGAACATGAGAGAACATGCATGATAGACATTATAGAGAATGAAACAATAGCATGACAACTTAACCACAAGATGCCTTCATATGCCTGTTGGATCTGTTAGCATGCATTTGAAATATTCATTTATTGACGCCTGACGTTTTAGAAAAACATCATGCATGTGATTATTACTATTTATCTGCATGCCACGGTTACTGTAAGCCTGTTTCTGCATGTTTGTCTCCGTCTCTAACAGCTTGGATAGACCCGTGTCTAAGCGCTGCACCGGCTTAAGCACTTGTGTGCTGGGCAAACTCTCCCAAGACATTCACAAACTGCAAACCTATCCCCGCACCGACGTGGGAGCAGGGACGCCTGGCAAGAAGCGAAGTCTATCTGAGCAATATGAGAACTACGGCAACTCATACAATTGAAGCTCTCACTTTTTAGCCAATCTAGTCTTCTGTCTGTATGTTTGAGTTAACGTTTGCCTGTTTGTCCATTCACAACACTGCTGGTGCATGTGGATCCTATGTGTCTGACTAACTTCATAGAAACATCCTTGCTTTCATTTTCCACTGACAGACATTAGATTTTGACAGAGACTTGAAAACTTAGATTAGCTACAAAGCTTGTGTGACTTAGGCAGTTCTGTACAATACAAAAAAATATAGAAACAGCTAAAAACCTTTTTAATGTATGTTTCCCCTTTAATAAACTCATCTTTTACATGAAAGCTGTTTTACTGTAATTCATTCAAGATTGAAAATTACTCATTGAATAAAATATGAAAGGAGAAAAAGGGTAAGCATGACTGCCTATAAAGCACACACAATTATTGGAATATTCTCCTTGACATATTTCCATTGTGTTTAATTTGTTGTTGATGATGCTAAACAATACTGTAACTGTGTGTCGTGTATCATAAAAAAAACTGTTCACTATCTTTTCCATTCTTGCAAGCAATGCAACAGCACAGAAGCGGGCGTGCAACACAGCCACCTGCGTGACCCACCGCTTGGCTGACTTCCTGAGTCGGTCAGGAGGATTGGGACACAGCAACTTCGTCCCCACCAACGTGGGCGCCCAGGCGTTTGGCAGACGGAAGCGGCGCGGCCCTGTGTGAGCACAGGAGCAGACACATGGTATGTTGGCACTCATTGGAGCTTATACTGTAGATAAAGTACAAAAGAAAAGCGTTGTGTTTTGAAACCAAACTGAGAATCACAGAAAGGCGTCTTGCTTGAATTGTTTCAAACACAAAATGCACACAGTCTGTTGTTTGTGCTTTTATGTGAAACTTTTTATTCTGCCCTCTTGGCCAGGACTCCTTCGAAAAAGAGATTTTACTGTAAACCTCAATGGGAATATCCTAGTAAAATAAAAATGACTCTATCTGACATATTTGGTGTTATATACTGTAGATTTGAAATATCCTGAAATTAGATATAACGATCAATTAGGTCCATTACGTTCACAAGTTATTACAATGTAATGTTATAATGTTGTCATTTGTATACCACACGCTGACCAAACCTTTTTTTGATCTTGTATTTGTATACAATGACTAAAGTTACTGACTCTACAATCCTTTTTTGTGACAACTTCAGTGTGTATGAACTATAAAAAAGGATTTATTGCGAGCCATCAAAGGTCTACTACCACTAAGGAACTTTGATATCCGTGTCTCTTACTACCCATATTTTCTGTATTAGTTCTCTACTGCCTCAAAAATATTTTCTGAATCTGAATCTTTTCAGAAGTTGAACATTTGTTTTGTTTATCTGTCTTTGGCTCTCTAGGACCAAGTGCCTCTTTGAGTGACAAAACTGCATCATCATCATGATCATCATCTACCTGCAAACACTTGGAAACATGAACATATACAGTATTCTTCACAAACAAGGATCTCTTATTTTCAGACTCAGAAAGTTGTCAGTATTCATTGTTAGTCTGTGCTTAAAAACAGAGAAATAACGGTGTCATATCATCACTGAGAGGATATTTTCTTTTGCCAAGAGGGATGACAATGGATTTCTTGTGGCTCAACTGGTCTTCTGACTTGTATCTACGTATGTGTCGAACTGGAATTCTTATACTGAACGTCTGCACGACCAACAAAACCTTCAACATCTGTGGCTGTTTTGTGCCTTGATGTAAAACACTTCATTAGATGTACTTGTTGTGCACAATGCAGGTGTGAAAAATGTTAAATATTGTAATAATCGTGAATTGAAAGCAGGAATAAATTGTATTTTAGCTACATTAGGCGTTCATGTCTTACTGTGTTTTTGTTTGATTGGGTGATATCAGCTGTAAACCACACTGAGCTTGCCAGCAACACTATTCATTTCAAAAAGGTTCACATGATGTGTTATGATAAACAAGGTATAACATCAAAACATGATATTTATGACATTCACTTTTCATGGAAATAGAGAGGACATTCACTACACATAAATAACTGGACCATCTCCAAGCTTGATTAAAGAATATTTCTTTAATAAAAACAATTTTGTGAGTTGTAAACTGTTATTTGATATTCTTTTGTTATGAAATATAATGGTAAGCATGTCACTGGCACAACACATTTATGTTTTGTCTTTCAATAGCTGGCTCATTTTGCCCTCCAGTGGTTACAATAAGTTACTGCTTTTTCATACAGCCTCTCTCATGTTTCAGCTTCTCCAGCTGTTTTCTTGTAACGTTTTTTTTTTTTTTTTTATGTTTCTAGAGTTTCTTCACCTACAAGTAGAAAAACTTGTTTTGGGTATTATTTTACAAAAATTACATAGTGGAAGACTTATCAGTTATGCCCCAGGCAGCAATACTGCAATATGGTTGGGTCTATAAGCAGATTAGCCAACAAATGTGGTTCTTGGACACCCCTCATGAAACCATGTGAAACCAAAGTGCTTTTAGTTGCCTAAGCTACACCATACCACAATCTTTCTCTATCTTTTAACCAAACAGAGGTATTTGTCGAACCTTAACCATACTATCTTTGGGCATCTTGTCAGGAACATATAGTTACTAGGAATGCAGAGAACAGATACAATTCTATGATATTGATATAAATGTTGTGATAGTATTTCTTTTTTAAATATATTTTTAATAGGAAATCTACAATCACTAATCTATTAAAATGCTTATGGATGAACTATCCAGACAGGGAGGTGTGTTTTTGGCAAACCCACCAAAGTGAATGCCTTATGAATAAGCCTACATTTTTAGACATTTTTAAAAAATGTATTAATATATATATATATATATATATATATATATATATATATATAGCTTTATAGATCTGATTGACAGTTAGTATTAGTAATAGTTGTAGTAGTGGCATCAGCTAGAACTTTTAAAACTGTAAGTCATTAGACAAACTATAGTAGATAGAGTTACTCTATAGAGATTTTATTTTGAAAAAAAAACTTGTCCTGAGTTCACTGTTAAGATACAGTTACCTTCTGTGTGTGTGTGTGTGTGTGTGTGTGTGTGTATGTATGTGTCTGTGTGTGTGTGTGTGAGAGAGAGAGAGAGAGAGAGAGAGAGAGAGAGACACACTTTTAAATCAGGGAGGCAGAGACTGATGGAGCTCCAATCAGCCAATCAGAGACACCTGTTTGTGTCTGAAAGAGTCATGGTTGGGAATGAGTGGTGAAAACACAGAGAAGGTACTACTTGAAAAAGACTCCCTCAGTTAAAAACATCCAATTGTATAGCTGAAATCTCTTCAGTTTGAGCACCTCAAGACTTTGATAAAGATGTTGACGTGTCATTTGTGTGGATAAAGTTAAAAATGACTGAGAACTGTCAGTTTAAAAAGTCTCCACAGTTGAGTTTTTGTTCCAGACCTTAGAGGTGAATTAACATTGCAGCAGATGAGAGAGGGGAAGGGATCTCTTGGTGCTTTGAAGCAGATAAATCCCAAACTGTAAGACCTATTGCTTAAATGGGCACATCATCTGAAAGAAGACAAAATACCTACGTTTTGATGTATTAATTGTGAATGAGGAGTGGAAGTTGTGGGCTAGGTAGCAATTTGTTCCGATAATTTTCAAAAGATTTTTAAACTCTGCTCCACTCTAACGATGATTTAAAGTGCTCTAGCCCTTAACGACCCACGCAATACACACCCATTATAAAATCTGAAATGGTCTGAAAATTTCAGAAAACGTAAATTGCGATAAATGAAAAACTATAAAAGTTATCAAAAAGCTGAATCATAGCTTAACAGTTCAAAGATTTGTAACCCGTTTAAAGTGTAAATTAAGTCTGTTATGGAAGTATGCATTTTTCCGACTTTTTTTTTCCAACTTTATTTTGTCCGACATTTTTTTTTTACATTTTTCAGACTTTTTTTCCAGAATTTTTTCAGACTTTATTTCTTCCGACTTTATTTCTTCCGACATTTATTTTGACATTTTTCAGACTTTTTTGTCAGATATTTTTCAGACTTTTTTCCAACTTTATTTCTTACGACATTTTTTTTTGACATCTTTCAGACTTTTTTTATCAGATATTTTTCAGACTTTGTTTTCAGAATTTTTTCTGACTTTATTTCTTCCGACATTTATTTTGACATTTTTCCAACTTTTTTTATGGACTTTTTTTTTTTTTTTACATCTTTCAGACTTTTTTGTCAGACATTTTTCTGACTTTTTTTTTACTTTTTTTCTAAGGACTTTTTTTTCAGACTTTTTTCTATGGACTTTTTTTTTCAGACTTTTGTTTTATAGACATTTTTTTTTTTTTACATTTTTCAGACTTTTTTTCAGAATTTTTTCAGACTTTATTTCTTCCGACATTTTTTTTCTTTTTACATTTTTCAGACTTTTTTGTCAGACATTTTTCAGACTTTTTTCTATGGACATTTTTTTTTGGACATTTTTCAGACTTTTTTTTCCAGACATTTTTCAGACATTTTTTTCCAGACATTTTTCAAACTTTTTTTTCTTCCGACATTTTTTCTTTTTTTTTACATCTTTCAGACTTTTTTTGCCAAAGTTTTTTCAGCCTATTTTTCCAGACTTTTTTTTAATGGATATTTTTTTTGACTTTTTTCAGACTTTTTTTTCCAGACATTTTTCAGACTTTTTTTTTTTTTTTTTTTA